>JAVMSB010000300.1:0-38914 GCA_031761475.1 Penicillium pancosmium | reverse complement strand
GTTGTTGAAGATTGCGGGGGTGGGTGGGAGTTTGGCGAAGGCATGGTGTGGTGTGATTTTGCGATTTTAATGTGGGATTTTGTTGATTTGGCAGCGTGCGGTGAATTGGACTGGAGACGTTGTTGTTTTCGTTAGGAATTTGGGTCGGCCGGACCTGGGGACTTTGGCGTACATTGTTCGGGTCGCGACGCGGTGGTCACGTGATGGTGATCATTGTTAAGTAGATCTATGTACGGAGTATGCGGGAAACAATGGAAATTCTCATTCTCCTTCTACAAATAATTAATCTTTAAGATTTCTTTGTAAATATTTGAATTTGGAGCAAGTTGTGAAGCTGTTGAGGCTGGTCATGATAGCTTCAAAATTCCTGGGTTCAGATGGCGATTGCATTGTATTGCAGTTCGGTTACTTTTCATGGCATATTCTCTTTTATTTTATTACCAATTGGCTAATATCGGTTTGTTGGTTTAGTGAATGGGAATCTTCCGGATAAGTTCCATGTATAAAAGCACCCAAGTTTCTATTAATCTTCTTTCTTTCTTCCGTATTTCATCATTCTTTCCTCCTCCCCCAACCCAGGCGAGATCCTCATATATTTAATATTCAACGTTGCCACATTTTGAAACAGGGCTTGTCTGATATGATGATCTAGAACTTCTTCCGCCATTGCCAACTCGCAGCGCATCACCGCAGACCTTGAAGCAGCATACCGGACTTGCATCCTGGAGTTCCATGGACGAAATCAAGGATGGACGAGCTCAAGCTTAGTTTGACAGCCGGCTCTGCTCATTCATCGAGACAGTACGTCACATTCAGAGCTGCCACTGCCCACAACTGCTGACCGATCATCGCTTGATTTCTGGAAAAACCGCGGTCGCCAGCTCCTGCGCCAGAACCAAGAAAGACTCGGAGCTTGAAGAAGCTTTAGCAATCGTTCTTGGCGAGGATTGGAGCAAAATAATCCTACGCGACTATCGACTCTTTTTTGCATCTTCCCATGCAAAATCTGGTAGGCCCAGCAAGCGACTAAAATGCCCGGCTGTGCCTCTTGCATCCCGCGCTCTGAGTAGAGTCTAAATAGTAGTTAACATGCATCCACTTCAGCTTGCTAGATCTGATCTTTTTCTCTAATCTACTGAGCCGAGTCAACACTAGTGCGACTGTTAGTCTCTCGTCACTACGGGAAAAAAGAATACAAGGATCGCCCCCAGACGGCAATCATCGATCTTCGCCCTACTCAGTGTTTCGCTATGCCGTATATACATAGGTAAACAGGAGCTTGACTCAGCCATAATCGTATGTCACTGGGGCTTGGAGATCAGGGCCATCAGGTGTGACAGACTGACCTTCAGGCACATACTCCGACGATGCCGATGCGAAAATGAAGAGATATCCAATGGATGAGAGACAATATGATGCCACAGTGGCGCAAAAGGCAACAGATTGCTGTGTCCTACCAAGCACATCGGGAATGAACTTAGGCTTGGCGTAGCTGGGGCTTTGTACGCCCTCTGACTAGGGGGTCGAGACGACAGTAAGGCGCTAACAGAAACACCACAGGGTCTGATTTTGAAACATGATGCTAACGCTTTGTGGTAGAGTCATTCAAATATTCTTGTGTGCTACAACTAATTGAGTTTATTAGTACAAGGGTGTCACTTCCCCAGGGGCCCTTGAAAGCCAACCACGTGTAGCCTGGGGTCAGACGTCCATTATTTTCCAGGGTTGAAATCTCGTTTTCCTCATCTTGCATGCTTACCCTCATTACTTTACAAATAGTCCTCAACATGAACGGGAATTCAAAGCAAAGAAGAAGAAAAATACAAGAGCAAAGCAAAAACGAAACATACAACAGATATTGTATGTTGGTGGTCACCTAGCGCCCATGAGTCTGTCCTGTCCTAGGCGGCTTGCCGCCCTAGCGGGGCGCCGCTTCAGCTGAAGGGCCGAAGGGCCGGAACTGACATGCAAAAGTCGCCTTTGTAAATTCCCACGGGGAAAGACTTAACGAGGTGCTAGAGCGCAGACAAGGAATATGTTTAATTGGGTTTCGCTCTTCTTTACCGGGCCATCTTCATCGGGCTGCTTCTATTGATCCCTCACTCGGTCGCCTCGTTGATGCTCTCCACCACCAGGAACAAAAAGAGCGATTATGTTGTGTGTTTGGAGATAGTCGGCAGAGTCATGAATTCATCAGCTAACGTCGTAGTTCCGTCCTCCTCTGTTATACATTCCTTTCACAGCAATAGTCACAATTTCTAAAAATTTATCAAACTCAACAAAAACGTCCTCCCCATGCCAGTCATTGCCTGTCTTTGACTTAGGAGAGCTATGAACACTCAAATAGGCGTGATCCATTAGCATAGCCATGTTGCGGAAGCCCTTGTGATTGAGTTCGGGAGGTAGAAGTTCCACGATAGTCGAACGCGGCTGCATAAACATGCCATGCGTTAAACCGGCTCCGTGAACCCCAACAAGTACATCGGTCTCCTGCACTGTTTTCAATTGCTCCTGTAATGAAAGAGTAGCGAAGTCAACTGATCGAACTGTAATATGTGGCAATGTCTCCTTCACTTTGTTGAGATACAGTTCATCGTCAATCAATCTTCTGGATGAGGTCCGCCTTATATAAGTGAGGACAATATTCGGGTCCTGGCGACTCAGAGAACTCTCCAGATTATATAGTTTACAGACGCGATGGGTAAACGTCTGTAGCAACATCGAATGGTCGCAGGAATGGGGCACCCAGTCTCCCTGCCACATAGGATTACTGCCACCCGGTAAAGGAACGATAATATTGTGGGGTTGAGA
Organism: Penicillium pancosmium; assembly: GCA_031761475.1. Classification (NCBI taxonomy): domain Eukaryota; kingdom Fungi; phylum Ascomycota; class Eurotiomycetes; order Eurotiales; family Aspergillaceae; genus Penicillium; species Penicillium pancosmium. The sequence goes on along the minus strand of JAVMSB010000300.1, from coordinate 36,103 downwards.
AGATGGCGGGATGTCTTTCAATCGTATAACCGGCCTTCCCACAACAAGATTCCAGAGGTCAATGAATGGTCCATCTTCTGCATCGTCCAGAAGTACAACTTGTGTATTTTCCAAATCTTTTGTGGTGAGATAGGGGCCTTTCTTGCCTGACTTGGAGGTCATCCGCAAAACATCCAATGAATAGGTCATCGAAAGAATTTCCATAAGACAATGCCATACATTAGATGGACCCTCGCGCTTGACCAGCACCCAGGAATCGGAGCTCGAAGAGGTCAGTTCTTTCCTGCCGGTATCCAGCTCGACAAAGTTATCGAAGACCACGCCCGGGCCTGTCTCATACCAGTACTTCTCCAGTTGATCGTACTCTGGAATGTGAAATGGGGCTTTGTGTGGGTTAAGTTGGTCAAGCTCGCAGCCCAGCTGGAATTTATGCGTTTCAGGATCGAGCAAGGCCCCTTCTCCGATACAAAACGAGTCAACTCGAGAACTATCCGTTGTTTGACTGTGGAAGCACGTCAGACTCGATGACGAGTCGTGAGTGCAGTAGCCGATCGCGGTATCTCCAAGGTTCTCGAGGTAAGCGACTCCAAATCGTTCTTCGCAGAACGGTTGGTCTATTTTAGGTTTTGTGTAATCTGGTGGTAGATCGGATATTTTTGTTACTTGAGATTGTTCCTCCGAAGGAAGTGACATCTCTTGGGGTTCTTGGTCGTTATCGTTGGGTGTCCAGTTTGAATGCGTAGGCAAGCTTTCATGACTCGGAGGCAGCAGACCAGGATTTTGGACCCGTTGATCGAAACAGAATCGAAGAGTGAAAATTAGGAAAAAAATGAGGATCAAGGTTGCTCCAACCACCTGAATTCGGTGAGTTATACCTATACCAAACATCGCCATGGTGATAAGGCACTCTCATAGAAGATAGGTTGTGGCAACAGGAGGCGTTGTGAACAACCAACCCAAGAAAGTGAGCTGGCACATAAGAGAAACCACAGCACGCTAACTGGAGACACGTGAGACTGGCGATCGCTGAGAGGACTCAGCTCTGAGTAATATTACGCTACGGAGTAGTCAAACATGCATAAAATACTGTACCTACTAGCATTTATAAAGTACTGAAGTACTCCGTACTGTAAACAACTAAAAAAGGGGACTGGGCCAAGCCGGGGTTCCAAGGGTCCTGCTGGTATCGCAATTTACACTGTCTGGCCAGTATATTGGAGCCGCATTAGCGTGCATTAGTGTGAGCGGATGTAACTTACAGGATCAAAACACTTGAGTGTTCATACAACCCGGAATTACAAAAAGGAGAAATCTTGGGTGAGTATCCGTAATACGAAATCAAAATTGTGATCTCAACCTTGAGGCTCCAATACTGGCCAGACAGTGTACTAATAGAGCCAATTGCATGAAACACGTGAACGCTCAGGCCTCAACGGACCTCATGGCACACCCGGGATCGCATGGGGCGGCACGAGAAGGCACCATGATTGGCCCAGACTGCATATGGTCCATTGCGGTCCGGTCCTGATTTACTGTATGGCTCCACAATTAGGACAGACAGAATACACAAACACCTCCCCCTGAATTTGGTAGTTTTGGGGGCCAAAAAATAGTGACAAATTTCGATGACCCTGATGAAAAGGGCTAATTCTGGGCAAAACTCTGGTCTTGTGGTCCACCGCTGGGAACCTGAGGGGGGCTGGCGTGCGGCCCGCCAGCTGCACAGTTGTGCGTGAAAAACAGACCAAAGACTGGAGCTTCATGTTACACACCGCAGCCGCACCATTTAGCGACCTACATATGAATATCTCAACTAGCTATAGAGATGCAATGAAATGTGCTTTGCTCTGGCAATCAAAGCAAGACAATTCCCTTGATTTTTCTAGATACGAGTATACGTAACCCGTTGAGGTGCGCAAGGCATCATTAAATTCTGTTCTCCAGACTTACATTTAGATACGTACTCCGTAAACAGATACCGCAGTATGTTAGGTAGGATATAGCTATACAGAGTACATATGTACTTAGTTAGTACCATTACCCTGATCGATACCTCGTAGGCGTTGTCTTAGCACCTGGGCAAAGCACCAACGATCATCAAGCCGTGCGTCAGCATTTACAACGATGCTGTGCCTCATACTAGCTTCCAATATATCATACATACAGGTTAACTGCCTATCGGCCAGTATAAGATACGCAAGTTGGAGATCTGAAGGAAGCTATCAATGGCAGTCCTAGGTAAGCCATTTGTCGTTAGATTTACTCTCGTATCGGGATACTTGACGGCTTCACAGCATCGAATTTGGTCTGAAACTTTGCAGCAGGTGAGCTCATTACAGATGAAAAGAACCTAATATCTTATTGAACTTCTTTGTTCAAAAATGCGTACTTGATTCTGCAAAATAGCCATATCGAATAAAGATTACTACATGTCACTTCGTGCTTAAAGTAGTAACAAGACCCAATGTAGCTTACCCTCCTTATGTGGATGTTTCCAAAGCGTAATTTCCTGTTGGTCCCACCATATGAATACCACTAATGCAAGCTAACAATCAAGCCACATTCCTTCGAGCACCCCTATGCACTCACTCATCGGGCCCAAGCGGCAAGTCTCTCAGGCATTATTATGAGATCCGTCTGGCTACTCTAGTGACACCAACTGTCTGAGAGTGTGGAATACCCTCGGGTGTTTATTTCAAAAAGAAAAATCGGAGTCATCCTCAGTGCGACTTGAGACCAGCTTCAGGAAATCCAAATCGGCATATTACGAGTTCATCTTCTTTATCAGAGACTCCAAGGCTGTCATAGTGGAAAATCAAATATCTTCCTCAACATGGAGGTGTCAGGCATCATTAGGGGTAGTCCGCTACTATTGCTCTTACTCTCTTTTCTCTTCATCATTCAGACACAATCAAGTTGCCTTCCTGAACCCGTTGGCTTGAGGATCGGAAATGTGACGTTGGAGAATTACAATAGTAATTCTATCAGAGGGGTGGAGATTTCTTTAGGGGGTTCTCAGCAAGCGTTTGCATTCACTCCACAAATGTAAGTTTCTTCATCGACTCTATCATGAAAATTGAATCCTCTCATGATGCTGATATTACTTCAACAGGCCGCTCAACGACAGTTTCGTGTGGTGGAAAGGCAATGGCTTCTGCTCCACTGACTTCTCAACGAATGCGTGCGCAACCTTCCGTGGTGGTCTATACGATAACACATCAGCCTCGCTTGACCCTGCATTCTCGAACTCCAATACCAGCCTTGGCTCCTCATACCCACCTTGCCAATTTGTGACTGACAAGATGACACTCAACGTCAATACGAGCCTGAGCAACTTCTCGTTTGGTATTGCGCAGAAGGATGCGGATGCACAGGGCTATCACCCGCAAGCTGGTCTCGGACTAGGACGCGATTCAACCCTATTGAATCACATGAAAAAAAGGAACCTTATTGCTTCTCGCACATGGGGGTATTTTTGGGGCCTCAACGGGGGGACTGATGACAGTCAGATGGACGGCAGCCTTGTTCTGGGTGGATACGACAGTGCGAAAGTTTCGGGTGCAAATTATACCCAGAACTTACAATTCTCGAATAAGGCCTGTTCAACCGGAATGTCCTCAGTCTTAACGGACATCACTTTGAACTTTCGGAATGGTACCTCCAAAAGTTTATTCGGTGGGGTGAGCTCCGCGGCTGTGAACACTTGCCTTGACCCAGATTATCCGGCGTTAATGACCATACCGTCCAACCCTTACTTTGCCAATTTTGAGAGTTACACCAATGCGTCTATATTTGATCGATCATTTGGAATCAACTATTATGTCATGCGTTATAGTGATGGGCAGACTCCGTATGTGATACCCTTCCACTCGCTAATCCTCCTATTAGCACAACCTATGGCAAAGCTAACATTTTAGTAGATTTGATGGTGATATGACAATAAGCATGAGTAATGGGCTCTCAATTCGAATTCCCAACAATCAGCTTGTGGTGCCCGACGCTCCTATCGATGAAACCAGCGGAGCCGTGACGTACAACTACACCGATCCAGACCTCCTCCTGCTGTCTCTCCAGTCTGGAAACTCAGATGATATGACGGTGCTTGGACGGCATTTTTTCACGAGTGCTTACCTCATGGTAAATTATGATGCGAGCCAGTATACTTTATGGGCGGCCAACGCAACTACAGAGAAAGCGCTCGTTGCGGTGGATGAGAATAACCAAGTATATAAGGACCTTTGCACTGTTGATGTCGAAAGCCCTCTGAATACTAGTACAACTACAACTTCTTCCACATCTCAAAACGGACTTTCGTCTGGTGGGATAGCGGGCGTTGTTGTAGGAAGCGTTGCCGGTATAGCTTTGATTCTTGGAGCCCTGTTTCTTTTTCTACGAAAGAAGAAAGCCAAAACTCAACCGATAGAAGCTGGAAGCTATGGTCCTAATGTCCCGTCCGATTCTATCTCAACCTATGTCGGCTCCCAGGAGCTCCCTGCTGAAGTACGCCCGCATGAGCTTCCTGGAACTCTCACTCAGAATGAACTTGCTGCAAAGGAAAGTCCAGTGCGGCCAAGAGTCGAACTTGAATGAATCTCCATATGGCGGACAAATTACTGGAAATACTGTTCATACATGATGTACACCACTTTTGTCTCTTGTCCTCGTTCTTCCCTCCCCTTTGACCACCCTCGGCAAATACTACTTCGTCTGTTTCTTCCATTCAAGTTCAATGAATATTCGTAATTTTCATAATTTAAATCCGATTGAATTGAGGTGCAAGGTATCTATCATTCCATCTAGAATAAGAAGACGGAACTTCCCTTTTGTACGTGTAAAAGTAGCCGGAATAAAAGTTTTCCAAGACATCGTAAGCCAATCTCAGTTGCAGTCCAGCTATTTTAAGAGACTTCAAAATCGCCAGTCTTTTTGAACGTTATCAAATTAGCATTCAATGTAGTTTTTGCCTTTGAACATAATGCATGGCGGCAGTACAAAGCCCTTCCCACTAATTGATTCAATTACTACCTAGATTTCACCCATTCATGACCTCAGGGCTGCCATATATATTGGTCGCCGACCATAGTTTTCAGCGCGAGTTACTGCTTTAGCAGATGCAATAAGAGCCATTGCAAAGCCAGTCTCATCAAAATTTATTTTATCGACAAGGTCACTGACAAAATCTCTTCACTGCGTTCCTTGAGATAAGAGGACCAAGACCGGGCCTGACAGTGGTAGTGGTAACCACCAACAACAACCTCCTTTGTTCCTACGAAATAAGGCGAGGCTAAGCGAAGGGCTCAAGCCTAGAGTGGTGTTGCAAAGAAGACACGAAGCACGGCAGGTTTAGCCGAGGGGCCACGCCATCAGTTCAGGGGGCTTCAGGGCGTTCAGATACTGGGCTGAACAGACTGAATAGTAAAGCGGCAAGAGCACTTTCAAAAAAGCAAAATTCTAATGTAATTAGACCAAAAACGAAAACATACAACAGATATTGTATGTTGATGGTCACCTAGCGCCCACGATTCCATGCTAGGCGGCCCGCTGATGTAATCCAGTCCGTCTTCAGACAGATCCAGGGAAGGGATCAGTCGCCTGAGCGCTTCACCTAAATACATGACATCAGGGACATTTGATTGAGGTAGAGAAGAAGAAACAACCTCAGCAACATAAAATTTCTATTTCTTTGTTACCCTTTGTCGCTCTGATGTCCCTGTCATTGTCATCATCATTTAACAGATCATATCGATCGACAGCTCATGCCCAGGTGTAACTATGCATGTACACCTGAATTTAAATATGTAGCAAAACTCTATTTTCAAGTTCCTGGGCATGTTTTGTGCGAAGGAGCCTTTTGAGGGTGGATCCCCTCCCGCCGGTCATAGCGGTCTAACCTTAAGAGAACAAGAACGCTCCAGGGCTTAGTTATATGCTAATTGCAAAAGTCAGAAGCCACACAATAAATTTTTGTGGTGGAGTAATCAATTACAAGATATCTGCTGCCTCGGGCCGTTGAAGACCCAACAGCCTCTTAAGATTCATGGTAGAGTAATCTTAAATAACAGAATCAACAAACTTCCTGATGTTATGAACTGAAAATATTATTATTATATAAGATCTAATAGAACCTAGTGGTTTCAGTGCCCACACTGCTAGTCTAAATAAGCCTACTGTACCAGTATCCTTGTGGGGTGGTTGATTTGCGTGCCCTATCGACCCGTCTGTGGCATCAGACAGACCAGGGTTTGTTAGCACCATTGAACCCTATATTGAGTTGACTCAACTACCTAATTGGATTTTCTATTTACGTTATCAAAGGAGAGGGCTTGTCCAAGCTTATATCGCAGTTATCTATTTGTCTTGAGCGGTACTTTGTATTCTACAATATTTCTAGCCCTCTTGTATTTCTTTAATACAATTATAATATAATACACAATATAGTGTATATACCTATTCTCCGGATAATAGGGCCTTTGACACTGATAAAAAGACCCCCTAACCTATAAAAAGACTTGAAGAATAAAAGACACAAATTATTATTTGATTTTATAGTAGCCACCAGCAGAAATTTGCTAGAAGAAATTGATTCATCCGCTAAATATTCTACTATCCTACTAACCTCTACCCAACAAACGAATATAATAAATTATAATGCAATATAGAGTTAGAATAACATAACGATAACCGCAATACATAATTACGCCTGACGATACTGACTACTGACAACAATCAAAACATCTAGAGACTTTTAATTTTCAAGATCTGGAGTCGAAGGAGGCTGTGTCGCTCATAAAATCACATCTTCTGAGCCGCTGCGATCTGCTGACGCAGCTTTGTAGAAATTGCCAGACATAATCATTGATCTTGAGCAAAGAAACATAGCATTATTTCTACAGTCAAGAGTATTGTCGAAGTAAAGCGCGTAGATTGTCGCCCCTTTGTGTAACCATAAAATCCGAGTTAAAAGATATAGTCGAGCTACGAAGACTCATTGATACTGATGTATCGGGGTCTGGCGTAATTGACATAGGTGTAAAGCCCTTATAATCCTTTACTTCCACAGTCGCTCTATTTTCTAGTAGCAATCGTAGCATAGTCTCGTTTTCGTTTTTTTACAGCCGAGAATAGCGAGGTTCTTCTATCTCCATCACGGAGATTAACATTTGATCTGAATTGTAGAAGCAATTTGACAATTTGAAATTTGTCCTTATCGACAGCTTGCATTAAAGGCGATCTACTACTGGCTGACACCGATCTTATATCGGCGCTGTGAGCTATCAATAGCCTGACAATTTTAAGTGACCCATCAGCGGCTGTACGCAAGAGAGCGGTTCTTCTACGAAGATCTCGGGCCTCGATGACGACCTTTCTTTCTAGAAGATATTGAACAAGTGGCTTATTCTCAGAATAGACTGCCAGCATGAGTAGTGTTCGGCCTTTACTATCTCTGTGCTCTAGACCAATGGGTAGTTTGCAAGCAAGTAATTTCCTAACTACCTCTGTATGACCATTCTTGTAACTACTAAAAGAGCAGTCAAGCTATAGTTATCTTCACTTTCCAGGAGATCAGTAAAATTTTCTGGGACTAGATTATATATTTCTTAAGAGATCAAGACTTCCACTACTATTGCGTGCCCTTTCTCGGCGGCGCAATACAGTGGACTCTGCCCCCAGACATTTGTTCGTAGTAATAGGTCTGGCTGTAGGTATACAAGGAATCGTACTATCTCTCTACGGCCATGTATTATAGCCTATAACAATAAATCTCTACCTTGATTGTCTTTGGCATCGAGGGAAGCGCCATTTTCGATAAGTAGCTCGACCATGCTTTTTGAGCCACTACCAGAGGCAAATAATAAGGCTATGCAGCTATTTAGATCGGTCTCTTCCAGTGATATGCTCTCCAAGGAGAGCAGCCATCGCGCAGTAGCCCGATGTTCGTTTTAAGATGCCCGTATAAGAGCCGTGTTACCGTCCTTGTCGCAGAAATTTAGACTAACGCCATCTTTATAAAGTAACTGTAGTATGGCTTTTTGGCCAGTCGAAGCAGCCCAAAGGATTACTGTGCCAATTGTATCGTGCTTGTAGGGGGGATCAGAGTATAGGAGTAACTGAACTATATCGGCATATCTACTTCTGGAAGCCCAAGATAGCGCGGACCCATTTTGGATGTTACTTTTGTCCTTTAAAGCATAACTTTCGAGAAGAAGCTCTACGGTCTGCTTGTAGCCATTTAAAGAAGCCTATGAAAGAGCAGTTCGACCATCTCGGTCCGTCTTATCAAGAGAGGCTCCTGCCTCTATTAATAGTTTCATGACCGAGTTATGACCACTACAGGAAGCCAGAATAAGGGCCGTCCCGGTCATTGCTTCCTCTACTACATAGTAGGAACTCTTCGCGCCCGAATAAACCCAAGCGTCGTAAACCTGCACTGAAAGGTCTTTGCGTGCACCACGACTAATTAACTCTTTGGCCACGCCAGTATTTCCTTTCGAAGCTGCCTATGAGAGTGGACTGCGGCCACCTAGATCTTGGCTATTGACGTTTGACCTATGATTTAGAAGGAGATTGACTGTTTCGATATTACCCCCCCAGGCAGTCTATGCAAGCGGTGTTCTACTGCTTCGATTCTGGCTATATACGTTTGCTCCTTTGTTTAAAAAGATTTGTACGATCTTTGAGTGACCCTTTTCTGCCGCCAAGTAGAGAGGTGTTCTTCCTATACTATCTCGTGTATCTATAAAGGAATCTGTCTAGGTCAAAATATCGACGACTGTTTGATACCAGGACTTCCCCACACAAGCTTTATTTTGGATCAATACCTGAATTGTATACTCGAGGCCGAAGAATGCCGCGATATGAAGCCACGATGTCTTTTTTAGTGGCTCTTGAGGATATTCTTGATAATTGTCAGATAGGGAAATCGCCTGGGCACAGCTCAGTAGTGAATCTTCGTTTTTCAAAAATATATCGAGTGTAATTTTTGCCTCGAAAGCCGAATCACGGCAATAGTATCCCTAGTTCGTTTGGGCATAGGTACGAACACTGTTAGGCTTTAACACAGTTTCAATAGGTGACGCAGCTTAAATCAAACCTATCAAACAACATTGACAGATTTTTGACATATCGTTGTAGCCATCTGGAAACAATTGTAACTTATTGTTTTTGAAATATTCATACGCGGTTGCGTAGATGAGCTCTATTGCCTGGCTTTCTTTGTCGAATCTAACTAGTCCAGCGCAGACTGATACCACATACTTTGCATCGACTTGCTGCCAGAAAGGAGCTATTTCATCCGGGAAACTCAATATATGTCGAATCTCCGATAGATGGAGACGACCTCGAGAGTAAGTCAACCATAAAATAATTCTTCTCGCTAGTTCACTTTCTTCGAAAGATTGCTTTGTTACCGTTACTTCGAAGATTGCTTTATAAAAATTATTCAATGTTTGGGTCTCTCGGAGATTGAGGCTATCTAGCTTTTCAATAACAGCATTCAAGGATTGGGATTTGGTTATAAAGCTTATGAAAAGGTGTACCGTCAAAAATCTGATATACGGTTATTTCCCTCAGCAACCTATCCTCAGGCAGTGGTAAAACTTACTTTCCGTCTACAACTTCTTTTATTGCCGCTTTAATTTGTTGTTGAACATCGACAGCCAGTGAAGTAGACTGCAAAAAGGATAATATATATATACTGAAATATTGTTCGATATCATCATCTTTGCAATATAGATCAACTAATAAAACGTCCTTATAGTTGAGTTTGATATTCTAATACAATGGTCCAGTTAGAAGAACCTTAATTCCTGTATTTATTTGAAGGGAGGAGAGGGATTCAATAAATATCTTCGCATTGATGTTCCCTATTTCACTCTTATTCAATCCGTCAATGATGAAGAATATTGTTGTATATTTAGCTACAATAGCACAAAGTACTTGAAAAACCTTATCATAGGCTGGCCGGGCTTTCCTCGTCCTGTATAAGTTATATAGTCTTTTGATATTATAAGGAACGTTCTTCCTATCGATAACAAACTACTTCAGTAAGTTCAAAAGCAAATCAATCGATCTCTGCTCATACTACCTATTATAACCACAATAGATAAATACAATACCGACCTACGGAACTCTCGAAAACTGATATTGAAGTCTATAAATCAGAGCGGAGACTGTTATAGTTTTTCCAGCTCCTGGAGCACCCCGTAGGTGTAGAGTCTGCTACGGTAGCCCAGAATCTATCTTTTTCGTGAATTCCTGACTGCTGAAAAGAGATTCTCCAGTTCCTTTTTGGGCAATGTCCTTCAGGTAGGTTTGATAGGGACCGTAGTCAATAGGACTGAGCCAAGTAGCTATCTCTTGACATATACAACCATTCTCAACATTATTTTCAATATTTTCAACACTGGCAGGATGCTACGCCTGTGGTTTTTAGATCTTTTTCTTAGCACAGATAGATAAAACTAACCTAGAGTCTAGATAAGAAAATCAATTTAGCTAATCTCGAAAAAGCTTTTTGCAACGTACCTGTATAAAAGTTTATCGTGCCCGTACTAAGACCTACTTGAATTCTACCATAATCCAGACCGAAATCTGCTCAGGGAGTTATGCTGTACGCCTTAGAAACGGGAACTTGCTAGAAATTTAAAAGGGTGGATACGGGGTACGCCTGGATAAAGTACAGTCTTAGCTCCTCGCTGCGTGACTTTGTTTCCTATTTTTATCGCACACTCTTATATTGTAATTTCAATCTTACCAATACAGTTATTGCAAACATCCGTAGATTAAATACTATAACATGCCGTAGCTACTTTTTTTTACAGTGTTATCGACAATCAACATTTAAACAACTACACTAGCAGAAAGTAGTTGGATAACACTTTTCAAATCACTATACAATCCTTAGGCCGTTCAAAAGGAGCATTTACTTGTTCAAACAGTTCGAGAGTAATAAGTAATGTTCAACGCCAGTGTACGGGAATCGAGATATTCCTTGTATCAATATAAGCGAGCCAGCCTCAGGAGAAGGTAATCAAGACCGGACTAGACAGTGGTAAAAGTAATAAGATATCTTTGTAAAGTGTCAGTAAATCAATTCCTTCGAGCTCCTAAAGGTAAGGAAGGCTGAGAAAGCTGGAGGCTAGTGATGCTACGAGGAAGACTTATAGCATAGCTAGACCTGTGCAAAGGGCTGCCTTAGGGGCCGGAAATTTTTTGGGGGCCCTGGGCGGGAGTGTCTTGGGGGCTTTTGGGGTATGTTACGGGATAATCACCTTAACTATGGTCAATTACCAAATTGATTACCAAAAGTCTATAATTTAGTGAACCCTGAATATATATATTTGAATTTATATAAGGTGGTCACGTGGAGGTGAGGTTTCTACCGGCCGAAAACCTGCCTAACATAATTCGTCCCCCCTGGCCGCTATCGTCCGCCATACTGACAGCTAATACATACACTTCCCTACCGCCGTCAGCGGTGGTATCCCTCCCACGCGTACATAGGGTAGAGATGCGCTAGAAAGTGTCTAGTTTGTTTATGACTTTGAAAACTTGAGTGGCTAGGCTGGTTTCAAATGTATGCGCTGTCGTGAGGCCCGTCCTAAAACTTTGGCGATCTGCGCCCTACTTCTCTAACTGGCTATATTAGCGCCATCTACACAGCCTTGTGACACATCCCCGGTCCTTTTGATTGAATTATACTGCTTTTCCCGACCAAGCTACTTAATCAAACTGCTATCAAGCTTACCTCTCTATTCTTCACTATCGATATAGTTCTTACTACAAGGTAAATAGCATTGACGATCTACAAATAACTGCGGAGGAGACTTGTCGTAAGTCTTGCCCGAAGATAAGCATCCTGCAGTGGAAAGAGGGTAAGCATCTCAGCCGCCCAGCAAGATTGACTAGAATTCTAATTTCAAAGGTTACGACTGGCAAATCTAGGATATATACTTAGGGGAACTATACCTCGGGGCGCGAGGAGAGCCCCCTTGTATACTGTATAAGGACACACGAGTCTATATGATGTTTGTGAGCCCCAACGCCCTTTCTCTAGCTGTAATAGTAGGAGTTCCTTTTAGGGCTAATTTAATAAGCTACACTGAGGCTTATAGTGACATATTTTGTGAAAAATGTCGACAGAAGTTGTCTGATATCTTTCATATGCCATTATTATGCTGGGAAGAATACACTGAGAGCGTAAGCGGCTTTTTCGGTTGTGAAATTGAACAAGATACAGGTGCCGAAGGCTTCAGTAAGATCCAAGCACTCCAAAAGCACCAAAGATGATAAGTTAACCAGGGAAGATACGTGGGCGTTATTCCAGTACAAGCTTCTCGATATAAACATGTGCTATTACTGGTCCAAATTCTATATCTTTACTCGGTATTTAAACTTGACAGGCTAGACTAGTATCCTTTTGCTCGACATAAAAGAATTCATTCTGTTTGTAATACAAACTAGAAAAGGAGATGTACAGTTGACCTACCTGAGTAATCTATTATAGGTATACAATTATATTTTGGAGCGTATCGCTCGGGTCAGCCAGCGTTCGGTTTGGAGCATTCGTGATAAGGTTCGTAGTATTGAAATGGCCTGGGAACCAAATTACGAACGACTACATTATGACATCGGCGATCTATGTTACTAAAAGCCTGGATGCTACAGTAAACACTTTAGAGCATATCTTGAGATACTATAATAGCCTTATCGGCTCTCAAAGAACGAATATAGCTTTGTATGGTAAAGAACTGGCCTTCAAGGTCTGGGAAGATGTCCACACACGGCTGGTATTTTTCCAGAGCTATCTCGGTAATTTGAGTCATAAAGCAGCTGCAAACGAGAAGTGCGTCTATAACGAGATAGAGATGGCTTTCAACATGGGGGCTCAAAAGAATACGCAGATCGCTCTTGAAGACAGTAGCACTATGAAAACCCTTTCCTTGGTTACTCTTACTTTCCTACCTCCAACCTTTATATGCGCAGTCTTCAGTATATCCTTTTTTAACTATGCTGACTCGGGTTGGAGAGTCTCGGGAAAGATCTGGATCTATTGGGCTTTCGCTATACCCACGACGCTACTGACAGTTCTTATATAGCATAGTTGGACCAAGATTTTTCCATTGAATGGGAGGGTGCAAGGTAGGGCACAGCGATCAATATGTAGACTTTCCGATATGATCTGACAGTCAACATAATGTGCTTTGTTGCATATATTCTATCGAGTAGCGTTTCTCGCTCAACAAAGCCTGGGTCCCGGCGGAACGAGATTACCTAGGGCAGAGAAGCAGGAGCGTTTCGTCGTTCTAGGCCAAGAAGGAGCTTTTAGGTAGTTTGAACTAGTAAAAATACCAAAGGGTTCGTGAAACCTAGCACCTTTGTCTCCAGTCAAGAAGTTTGGTTTTGTTTTTTTATTCTATCATTCCAGCCCACTTAAATAGATACACTCACTGTCACCATCGTACGATGCCGGACATTTTGTGCTGTGATCTTATCCTATGCAGCCGTTGTCATATTTATAGTTCATTTCGTTCGGTACTGAAGCAATTACTTGATCAGCTTTTCTTTTATCTCTTCCTCGTTAACGTGTATCAAGTCGAATATCTGAAAGCGTCTAGCTCCGTTGATTGTCCCCACGAACTGAAAATAGTAGTCTAAAGTTTAGCTGAGAGCTGCTAGATAAGGTGAGAAAGTATACCTCAACTTCTCGCACTGCAGTTGGCCCGTAGGATGGGAGCCATCGCTTCCATGAGCCAGCTTCGTTGAAATACGCATATTTCATTCCAGTCCAGATAGCACTGTCGTCTTCAAATCCGTCTACTATCTATGAGTAGAATAAAGATATAACACAGCAGGTCGATTCTGGTACATTCAGGGCTTATCAATACAGGGGAGTGAGCGTCGGGGAGGCTCCAGGGAAATAAGTGAGGAAGGATAGCCACACGATTTAGTCACTCTTCTTCGGTTCCTGAAAATGTACTGTGTCTTTTGATATAAGGTAGCTAATCTGGGATCAGCCAGTAGTGATGGCAACAATGTATCTGGACTATCCATCAGCACTAGACAAGAGCAAAGGTGACATAAAAAGGGATATTTGTCGTGACAAAAAAGCACGGCAGGTTTAGCCGAGTGGCCACGTCATCCGTGCAGGGGTCTTCAGGGCGTTCAGGTGAAGGGCTGAACAGACTGAAGAGTAAAGCGGCAAGGCACCAATTCCAGGAAAAACTAGCAATTGGTAAAAATACAAAAAAAAACATACAACAGCAGGGATTCGCATGTGGTCACCGCTAAACTACAGTTAATAGTCGGGTGGGTGCCGCCTGGGTGAGAATAAGGGTGAGCGCCGCTTTAGCGTCGCGCGACCAGGGGTGAGAAGGGTGAGTGTGCAATAGACAGGGTGAGAAGCAGGGTGAGAAGCAGGGTGCGAACGGGTGATTCTCACCTTCGTCATGGGATCGTCGCACAGACCGCCTTCGCAGAGCTATGGTACAATATTATCGGGATATACCCAGTCCCTTGAAACGCTTAGTCTCTTGGCATCTGCACACAGCCACCCGGTGAAACGGGGCCATGAAGTCCTTTCGAAAGCCGTGCACTAGCAATTATCGGTTCTTCCTCCTTGTAAACATCCCTACGAAGAACTTGGGCAAAGAAGAAACGGAGCCTGTTTACCGTTGCGTTCCAAAAGCTTGAAACACCCTGTTGCCCACCGTAATTGACCGCCCTGGTCTCCGCCTGCTAATAGCAGACTAGTGGTTACCTAAAATGGCATATATTGGCCAGTCTATTCCATCTTGGGTAGCCACTAGTCATCCAACAGCCCCCAGGTTGCTTTGCATTCTCTTCCCAACTTTTTGCAGATGAGCCTTTTTTGCTTTTGATCGGGGCCACCGAGCTCCGACGCCCCCTGTCCAGATCGTTTCCCTCCCGAGGTATCATTATACCTCAGCCCCCTTTTGTATGCCCAATGTACCCCGATAACAGCCTAAATTGACGCCCGATATGACATACCTAAACTCCAGTTGTCGCCGAGGGGATAGCCACTCCCACACGTTCCTCCGTCACTTGCTGGTAACCTTTTGCTTGGGTTCATCACTCGCACAGTCTCAAATTCTGGCCACAAGGCGTGATAGCGAGTGACGATAGAAACCATTAGCATGGAAAACCAACGCAGCATTTTATGTCGATATTGCTCCGATCAGAAGTTCCGATCTGCAGAATTCTGGAATTCACCAGCCAGTTTGAAAGAAGATTCTGGGGAATGCGGCAATAGGCGATTTGGTGACATCAAGAGCGAAACTTCTTGCCTAATGTGCCATTTGATTCGTGATGCACTTCTCTCAAGAGATACTTCATGTCTTCCTGAAGATGAAGCGGAAATATGGTATTCGCGAGTAATCTATGGTGATTATCCATCGCATGATCCTCAGACTTGTACTCAATCACACGCGAGCTGTACCCCAGACTCATCCTGCATCTCGATCAAAAAGACATATCGGCTCCGTGTCTCGACAAGATTTCAGTATAAGTTTCCCCCAGAACTTAAAGATGAGCGATTTTTCCAAACAAGGGCATGGCTCGGCATGGATGAAACGGTGTATGACGGTGAGATCATGTTGCTGAAAGAGAAGGGTGACGTAGAAAAGCTTTTACATGGAAGAAAATTAAGCAAAAGCCTTGATATCGCTCTGGTCAAGAACCGGATCAGTAACTGCTCTAATGGATGCAAGCCTAAACATGAATTGCAGAGCCAGAGTACAACGACAACCCCGCTACGAGTTATATATACGAGAGAGATGATGATTCGGAAAACTCCATTGTCAATATGCAGCATTGAGCTATACATGGGGCCCAGAGATTGTTCCACCTTTTCACATCACAAGAGATAATGAACAGCAACTTATGAGCTCCCAAGGATTGACAAGATTCTGGGGAGAAATTCCAATGACCATACAAGATACAATTTCTCTTTGCTCCCGATTAGATATTGAATACCTATGGGTTGATACATTATGCCGTGGAAAAGGGGAGGGATACGAGCATGAAAAGGTTGCTAGTCACCTGAGACTGATGTTTGAAAAAGCATTCCCTACTATTGTGGGTACTGGGCCAACTTCTCGTTCTGGGCTGAGGGGTTTTGGATCGTCTTTCCCACCTTACCGGACCCAGCTTTCGCGGCAAGTTGGCCCCCTTGCTCTCGCTGTCGCAAAGCCTTTCATTGATCATTCAATGAGCGATTCAGGCTGGATGAAGTGTCTTTGGACATTTGAAGAAATGATCGTTTCTAGCCATTTGCTAGTTCTTGCGGACGACTAGGCATTCTTTTGCTGTCGAGATAAGAAAACCATACACTCTGAACATACATACTCTGAGGTAACTACGGGTGACTCAATGTCCATCATCTCCATAAAAGTTCCAGAAATTGATAAATTCTGGTCATTTCATGATGGATGGGATGGAGGATTCGACGTGTATGCCTCGCTGGTGGGACTCTACGCCACTCGTCATGCCACTCGCGAGGATGACTTGTCTTCGGGTTTAAAAGCGATTAATCGAGAACCGCGAGAAGTTTGCGACACACGAAATGGTGTACTTGATCTAGGAAAAGACCACTAAGTCGTGTTTATTATGTACTACCCAAGCCCGGCGCTAGGATCTTGTATATTGGTATATATTACTCCATGAGCACGAGACGATCTTTTAGATGCTATCCAAGGAGGACGCGCGATGTCGAAGTTCTACGAAGTGAATATTTTGTAGCTCCTCTACCACGCTATCTTGAATCTTTGACTTTTGCATGTAAGCACCAGGCTAGAAAAACAGCCATCGAACAGGATTACAATACCAATCTTTCAATGCAGACTGCACCGCTGGAATGACGTTGAACAAACCGGATATTATAAATACCAGCCACCTGGGGTTCAGCTCTCTCCGGGGCGGCGGCAAGGCTCTGTTATCTAGGTTGAGGCTGAAATAGGGGGTTCCGCTCTTGCTTGAAGACACCCCCACAACACCCATACATTCTCAATTGCGTTGGGCTATTCGGACTGAAGAACCTATAAAACAGCCCCCGCCCTGGTCCTTCTTATGCCTCTCTGCCACTCCCGCCACCGCATATGAAAAACTTGTTTCATCACAAGCAAATCCAACAGTATTTTGCTGCTACTTTCTTTTGAAGAGCAGATCAATCCAATCATATTTCAGTATATCTATCTATATCCATGCCAATACCCCAAACATGGCATCAAATTACTAGCACCAGTAAGGGTCCTTCTGGCCTGATAATGATCTATGAAAGAATGCCGTGCATTGATACAGACAGTTCTATTCACAGCCATTCCAAGATTGTGGCAAGGCTATACGGCATGTCCCCAAGGCCCCCACAGGGATAATGTCCAGATTCCATGTCCATCTCCAAGACGTCAAGCTCTATGAGCACTATCCAAGCTACTGGTTACCAAAGCCATCAATGATCTTTCGTATTTATCGGTGAGAGTGTTTCCCGGGTTTTGAAATTAGGACTATACAGTGCTTGGAGGAGACAGAGAGAGAGGAGCTAATGAGAAAGTTATATAAGAAACTATATCTAGGTATAGACCGTGGTCAGCGAAGGATTAAAGGCAAAAATGGTACAAAGCCACCGAAAGGGCCCAAGGCACTCTCACAGGATCGACATGATATCGTGACAAATCCAGCCTACTGCCTAGGCTCGATCGATCTGATCGAAACTGCCAAAATCAAATAAAGTCTTTTTTTTAACAGCATTTATTCCGAACCCAATTCAACTGTCAGTTTAACTTGCGCTTGGGGCGCTTTCTCTTGAGTGAGGCGCTTTTGGTTGAGCATGAGTCTTCCGGTTTTCGAGTTCTGCCCATTTTTCAATTTCAGCTGGTTGAAGCTTCCCAGGAAAAAACTCATCGAGCATGCTCCGACCCAAGCCCTTATAGTTTTCTTCAACTTCAATTAGTGTGCCCATCACATTGACTTGACCAATCACATTGACATAATCAAGATGGATGCCGAAATTTTCTGGTCGCCGATTCCAACCGGCGACAAAGACGTTTTGAACAATGCCGATGGCACCGATGGCAAGGAGAAACCATGTGTTTGTCTGTAGACCGGCCGCGGCAATGAGAACAAGAATCCAGAGAGCCGACAGTATCAGAAGAATAGCCCGGGTAAGATTGTTAGCAGAGGCATCAATATTGCTCTGCCCCGATGCCAAATCCTCAAGGTTCAAGCCGTATCCATTACCTAGAATGACGATGGCATGCTGGGCGCCGTTACCCCTAGTGAGAACATAGGGATCCTTAGACCGAGTCCGACACGCCCATTTTTCCTTCTTCCATTGCGGAAGAAGACCCGTTGCGATGGCAAGCACATTACCGCAGACTGTTATCAACATAATACCCCAATCGCCAAAGAGTCCACAGGGTATAGCTGCAACACCTAGCTGGACTAGCAAAACAAAGCAGCCGCTCCAGAAGATGATGTCGCGCTTTCCAACACCAGCGAGCCGCTTATCACCGGGCTTGTAGATAGTAACGACAAGGCCAGCTCTTGTAGGCTTTTCTGCACCCAAATTTTTGGTTTGCATCTCTTTCCACTTTTCCTCCAAGATATATTCAGTCATATCCTTAGTTTTTCGGTCGCTCCATTTATCAAAATCACGCACAACTCTGCCTATGATCCAACTCGAATTTTCTCTGATATACCCACTCTTGCCATTAATCACCATACATTTGCAATCGGGGCTCTGTGGCATAAGCTTATTTTCGCCAACAGCAGAGACAAGCGCAGAGACTGAATAGGCTACCCATCCTTTTGGGTTCCTTAAGTTAGTACATAACTAGAGCAAAGATACAGCCTAGAGGGGTAATACCAAATGAGAATGTGATAGGTGTCAGCCCACCACCTGCAAGTTGCGCCAACGCGCGAGCGACAACATCACCGCCCAGAATGAGCAGGACACTGAAAACATCGCTTGGGTGGACCCATTGGTCCCTGAATTCGGTCGAAATTACAGCCGGATCGAATCTGGAATGGCGGGGTATCAGGTGAACGAGCAAGGGTGCCATAAGGTCTAACCTAGGTAGGACAAGTTGTGGAGAAAGAGAGAAATAAATGAAGATCCCTCAGGTGTGACTGAAAATTCGAATTGATGAAGGTGCGGCGAGGCAAATTTGGGCAAGTAAAAAAGATTTTTACTGCCAAAATCAATTTAATTAACTAAGTGGATACAGCACGTATATAGCTACATGTGACTTACGTGCAGATCGTAGTGCATGACCTGTGAGAGGACAACGTTTCGAGTATCGACTAGTGTTGTCGTCCTGGCGAAAAGGCGAGTCCAATGGACATTGGGGGCCGGCGCAAAGCCCCATGCAGAGGACCCATATGACTGATCATTGGGTATAATGGCCGACGTTAGAACACTAACCTCTTGGCACATGTACATAGCCATGCCAGTGGTGTGTTGATTGGTGACTTCCTCGTGTTGCTACCTCTACGCGCCCGTTGCCTATCACGGCTCTGAAGATCACCAGGCGAGAAGATCAAGAAATTTTGAACAAATGCAACAGTCCTCAGTACCAATATCCCCCATGAAACATGACATATTTTCACGTACCCAGCAATCACCATGAATTACCGTTTAGTGCCCCATTGCTATTAAGGTTGCGATTGTTCGGGCCCCTTCAGCTGAGCGCCATCTTTAGGCAGGTCCGCGCTGCAGCCGCCTAGCTTCCTTTCCCTTTTCTGCACTCGAGCTGATGCTTTTTTTTTCCTTTCACTATTTTGAAAGGTATTGTTGCATATTTATTTTTTCTGAGATAATAAGTTATATATTGTGGGTACTACTGAAAACCCAATACTGTATTTAGCCAACATCTTTGAACAAAACGTTTACTCATTCAGTTAATACAATGCGTACGACGCAGTAAAAGTTCAAACTTTGATAAGTAATTAAATGCATGATGACTTGTGAATATGAAAGACCTGGAATGCTCAGACCTGAAAACCCAATGATAGTGTAAACCCTCGACCTAATATAAGTCAACATAATTCGCAATAAAACGAGGAACTTTGTTAATCCTCAGCAGTAATATGATGTTGGCCAGCCAGTCCCCTTCAGTAAGTGCAATCTTCCAGGCTGACAGATGCAGAGGAGATGATGAAGATAACAGAGGTTTTGTAGCATATGTTGCCATCCAGATTCGACGAGAAAGGTAGGACCAGCATACAAGAGCTCCCATTCCTCCAAATGACAGAAAAAAGGAAGCTCCAAGAGCCACAACAAAGACAAGCTCACTGGTGTGATAAGGTTCACCATGCAGATGGCTACAAATCAAAAGAACCCATGCCACGAAGGGAAAAACCCCCATATTCAAAAGTTGAGTCGTCAAAGCGAAGGCCGCTACCCAGATGTCAAAGTCCTTTGTGTCAGTGATAGGTAGGACACCTTTCATGAAAGCATCCATTACTTTATGCCGCCCAAATTTGATGGAGGCGATAGTAAGAATGGTTCCGACAAGAGATAGCATAATAACTATAGTGACTGGTACCGCCAACCACCAGGTAAGGAAAGCCGCTTTTCCCAGGAAAGAAAGTCTCGAAAAGCCACACTCGGCATTATACACGATAAATGCGACGCCACTGATGGCATATAGTATCCCGGCTATAAGACCATATAAAAGGCTTGAAACAATTAAAGACTCGCTGGACGCCAGGTACCGCCGGTCTAAACGGGTCATTAGCTTGTTTGAGGGCGGGGGCGCTTTTGGATCGCATCAGTAACC
The DNA here is from genome assembly GCA_031761475.1 of Penicillium pancosmium. Classification (NCBI taxonomy): domain Eukaryota; kingdom Fungi; phylum Ascomycota; class Eurotiomycetes; order Eurotiales; family Aspergillaceae; genus Penicillium; species Penicillium pancosmium. Next base: position 15,308 of record JAVMSB010000300.1, on the reverse strand, counting down.
TATCAATATAAGAGCGGGACTGCGAGGGATCAAATGCTCACTGCAGTGCATCACGACGGCAAATAACGTGATTTGTGAATCATCCCATTTTTCTTCGTCTACCGATTCGTCATCAACAATGGTTTCAGAATCAGGTTGAGAGATCGTTGTCGCCATGCTTTCCGGCCAGAATGGTATCGACTGAGATTCGAGAAAGCTTTTTTCTTCCTTGTTTGATACTAAAACAGAGATTGCGCTCTTGTGACTTACGTCTAGCTGCCATTCTCCATGCGCTATACGGTGGGCTTTTTGAACATTGAAGGAGCAACCTGCCTTCCAAGGATCTTTACTCTGTCGAGCTTCTGCTGCCACCGAACGTGGGTCAATCACCAGAAGTGCTCCTAGTGTGTATAAAGTATCCGCACCACGTTTGACATGATTGTGAAACCGAATTCGATAGACAAATCGAGGGGTCTGTACTCGTAACAATGGTAGATTGAGGGTCTTACCAGCTAAAGGAAGCACCAAAAGATCTGAATCAGTCTTTATGTGAAAGGTAACAGAATCCTTCGCTGCAGAAAACTTGCCGTAATCTCGATCGGCAAGTGGATACCAGGCACGTGGATTGAATTCGTGGATACTTTTCGGTATCCAGGAATTAAGCGCCGGAACATCTGCTGAGTAAACAGCACGTGGAATATAAAGCAATGTGAGGGGAATTCGATCAAGACTCCACAGGGTGCATTGCAGACGTTGTGAAGGAGGCAATGTCATAACAGTGTGCAGTGGGAGTTGTAATGCCATCGCCAAAATAATAACGAGGTCGTCCACATCAGTCGCGGATCGCAGAAGCAATTCATTCCAGGTACGGACAAACTCCCTGGCATATAGCTGGTGATCATCTTTCTCTTCGAGAAGGAGCCCTGGCTCAGGGGCGTATGAGTTCGAAAACCAAGGACAGATTTCATTTTGAAAAACCAACAAAAGGTATTTCTCTAGTCTCATGTGAATTGAAAGACCTCTACATGTCTCGCGCTTCAAGCCATCACTGGCTCCGAATACAAAGCCATTCCAGCTACGCTTACTGAGGTCGTTATCAACCGGATTGAATGCACCATCAGCGAGCTGGACACGACATGTCATACTTTGTAAGCCTTCTTGATAAGTCCAGGCTCGACTGGCCCATTGGCAGCTGCGCAGCTTCATCATTATTTCCGAAAGTCGAGACCCAGCTAGTCGGAGACTCTGCAGTTCATCATCCAGAACCAGAGTTTGAGCTGCGCCAGCAAAAACGACCGGAATCTGGGAGATTGCCTCTTTACGTAAACGTAAAAGCTCATACTCATTGATCCCTGACAGATTCCTTGCTGGAATGCATAGAATGTCAAGCCAGAATAATGGCGAGGAATGGCTAGGAAGTCCCAGGGAAAACCTCAATCGCTGTAGATCGAGGCTGCACAAGGTCGAGAAGACAGCCATCATACCCTCGTCGTAAACAGGAAGAGAAGCAAGGTAACTTTGGATCTGCTTTAATCGGCACGCATATGCGCCATTTTCGGATGCATTTCCCAGACCATCGGACCAAACATGAGATATGGCAATGTATCGACTGCGCGGCGTGGCGGCCTCAAGATTAAGAATAATATAGCCATTTTCATGATTCAGCCGAACGAGAGGAATTTTGCCACTGCGAAGAATATTCAAGAGTTGTTCCATCGGTACACGCTGTAAAAGACACGAGCATTTAGGCCATCTATGCCGAGGGATGCCTGCAGTACTCTTTGAAGTCATGTCCGCGGAGCAGATACCATCTCGACACCTTTGGTGATCTAACTTTCGTGGGTGACGACGTGAAACAAGTGACATGTAGTAGAGTGGTACGTAGCCAAGGTTTTGCATGGCAGATTTGACTTGTGCTGGACACCATCCATTAGAAGACAAGCGATCAATCACGAGGCGGAGAGAATGAGGGACGTCTTGGGTAGCAAACATTTGCACTCGTAAATCATTTAATCCTTTGTCCGGGCAACGGAAAGTCCAATAACCAATATTCTGGCTTCGAAAGCGAAAGGAATCTCTCAAACAAGCCAAGGACTCGATTAATATGTGGACGGATAGAGCTATGACAGGTACTGGGTGCGTCTTGGCACTTGGAAGCCGTTCCAGCTTCATGAGTTGATCGTAAGCAAAAATCCTCATTTTAGAGAAGTCCCGGTCGCGAAGACGTCTCTCCAAATCCTCATTCAAAGGGTGGCTTGCGATGGCCCGAAGCGAGACGCAGGCAATTGGCTCGCCATCGACCCGCCGAGTTTCTGTGATATCGACGAGATTGGGCATATACCCAAGATGCTCTGAAAGAAGGCCGAAAAATAGCCAAGATTGAACTGTAATGGCCAATTCCTGGCTTGGAGTTCGTTCACTGAGTGGAAACTGAATGTTATGTCGCTCAGCAAAGTCAAAAAACCCTTGAGACTCCTCGTAAGGAATAATGTCCAGCAATGGGACCTCTATGCCGGGAGTGACAGATCCGAAGGGCTTTGGAAGCAAATCCATTGCCTAGGAAGAAAAACTTTTGGCAATGAAATTTGGCTGATTTGAACTTCCTGGTCTCGCATGAGGGCAGTGCCGGCCACCCTCACTATACAACTTCTCCCAATGCCCCACACGCCCCTGAATTGCTGTTTTCCGTACTTTTGCCCTTCGCTTTATTGGCTCGGGCTGCAGGAAATTTTTGGGGGCTGAAACTGGCCGAGGTGGAAGATTAGTGGAAAGATAATAATCATCAGCATGCTCCACTGGGGTGGAAGCGAACCATCTAACTTGGCCTGGGCTAATGCGCACTGTTCTACAATAAGCCACCCAAGAGGCAGTCGACGACCGTTCATTTAACCGGAATAGTGACACCGAGAAAGAAGAATGTGCAACTTCAGATGATACATACCTAGGTACCCTGACCTCACCCTTCAAGGTACTAACTCAATCTTCCAATGTTCTCGCCTCAAATTCCGAGACACTTAACCAGCAAGTGAGGATCCTTGCATTGAAGAATTAGGCTTGGCTAGGTACATGTGGCTTAAAGGCGGCCATTACATCGGGCCGCCCGGGTGAGAGGATAGTGAGCGCTGCTTTAGCATTACGTGTTCCGTGTGGGAACGGCGAGTGCACTGTAGATTGAGCGAGAAGCCCAGTAGGAATCATCCTCCATCGCGTGACACGCGCGCCCACCCTCTCTGTCGAAGGAAGGTCTCAATGATTGGGTATTAAGCAGCCCCAACATGCGTTTTATCTGCAGCCTAAGAAAAGTGAAAACAGGAACCGAGCGGTAAACAAAGTACAAGCATAAAGCCCCAGCCACATCCTGGGGCTCAGTCCGTCACAGAAATACCTCCTCGGGGTAACTAGTGTTACGGACCCTGCGACATGAGGGGCCGCAGTCTACAAATGGGCCATCGAGAGCCAACCGTTCTACAACCACCACGACCGCCCGCAGGTCACGTGCAGAACACCACGAGGGATGTCAGTAACGGTGAAAGCCTAGTGTAACGCGTGCGCAGAATAGCGAAGAAACCTGTTTTGTTTTCATGTATCTTTCCACCCATTTTGTATGGAATGTTACATAAACTAAGCTACCCGTTCTTGTCTAGTCCTTCGGTATTCTGCCATACACTCCGCCTATTTCTCCTGACAAGGGATCACGGCATTCCCACCAGAGCCACACGATACGTGATAACTGGTACAACCAGTGGGGAAACCATGAAGGACCTAACTGTCAGAAGAAGGGCGTTACCCTGCGTTCGGCCAGTCCCTACGGACCATACCGCCCCACGACGGCATGGTCCCCACGACGAACTACAGCCCACGATAGGACGAAGCCCACGAACCAGACTATCGCACGAACAACCACGAGTTCTGACCAGCTCAGGGAAAAATCATGGTAGTTCGTGAGATAGTATCTGACATAAGTACGGGGGAATCGCATGATCACTACGTGACCACAAGGGTATACCAGAGGGTATACTCGTAGGTCGGTGGAAGGGTACAATCTGGTATACCATTAGATAGACCCCCGGTATATCATACCACAGGGATTTAGATATATAAGGACACTCATTCACGCACATATATTTAATCTTCGCGATCAATTAATCTAAGTTACTACAGTATTCCTTTCGGATTGTTCTTCATTCAGTTTCATCTTTCGTGACAAACTCGAAGTAGGGGAGCTCTTCGGACTGACCTACTTAGCGCACTACCTGGCATATCCTCCGAAGTTACTCAACAGGATCCGAGTCCGTATAAGACTTAGCACAGCAACGGTATGATTGCGAGTCGATTCTTGAGGATCCTTAGTGGCTCTTGTGACGCCTTTTCCAGTATCATCCAAGCAACCGTAATTCTACTATTCGAGAACAATGTAACGTTCATCAACTGTTTAACCACTAAACCGTAACCAGTTAGCTACACGTAACATACTCTTTAAGCTAGAAGTTAACTAAAGCCTAGCTGGCTTCACTTATTACCTTAAGCTCCTATATCTTACAGATCTTCTAATTCCTTTCTATAAGCTGGTAATGTAACGGGCCAGGGCCCGGCTGATATTACGTGATGGCACGTGACCTTTTTCCTGCAGGAAAACCAGGTGGAGATACGGAAATAACTCTCCTTCCTCAAAATTATTGTAAACAGCATAAGGCCTAGTTATAATTGAACATTTATCGCTACAGCCCTTCACATATAAAAATCTTCCGATGACGTATCGTTAAACCACCAACGAAGGCCTAGAAGCGTGGTTTCTAGGTACACGACAACAATAGTATACAAACGCTGTTACCCTAAGAGTCAGTACTATATTGCTAATTGCCTATAAGCCCCTAAGCTATTATAGAGCCTTAGGATAGATAGGATTTAAGCTAAATCCGACCACTATAGGATTAGGGCTAGGTTCTTCTTTAATTTCTTCTTTAATCTAGTTCTATCCGAAATTAGTATTAAGAATAGGAGAAATAAGATCTGTATAAGTATAATAGGGTTCGCTAGGATAGGAAGTAGGGGTTCAATAAGTAGAAGGGACTATCTTCGACCTTGGGTAGTCAAGAGAGAAGAATCAGAACTATAATAGTAGATACTAATAGTATATAAGGTAATAGAGACTAATTCTCGAAGAAACTTTAAGAACAAAATAAAATTATATTAAGTCAATTTTTCCTACTATCACGTGAATCAAACACTAATTAATATCAAGGCGTAGCTGAAACAAGATCGAACTACCAAAGAATAGACCGATAAAGCGGGGTAATTACTTCTGACCTGTAGCTTGCCCTCTTTGACATAGATCTTTGTGATAGAGGTAATCGCTTCCGATCCAGAGCTCACTCTATTTGACATGGATCTCGTGATAATTAGTTTATTTACTTATTTTTATCTTTTAGATAACTATAATTACAAGTAAAATATAGAAGAATATACAGTATATTTACTATAGAAGAGTATAGAAATGTATATAATCAAAACCGCCAAAATTACAAAGAAAGGTATATTATTTTGTATACCCCTACAGATACTAAAAAGGGAAAGGTACAATAATTTATAAAACAAATAGGAGTTATATGGGTCCTATAGGACCTCCCAAGGCTCCTATGGGATAGGATAGGATTAATAATTAGTCCCATGGGTTCTTGGCAAATAGGATAGGATTCGACTATTACTCCCGTAGATCCCAGATGCATAGGTCCACTCGTAGGTAAAGCCATATAACGCGGTACGTGCTGTCCTCTCGTCCAGTTTCTTCTGTATTTCTTCTGGGAGCATCTTCAGTCAAGTAGCTGTGTAAAAATAATTTCAGGAATAGTAGACTGGACTTACGCCCTTAGGCTTTTATAATCTACTATACAGATTAGGGAAACGCAACGCATCATAGTGGGTATATTCTCACCCCTCTCACCCTGTTCTCACCCGCTCTCACCCCGTTCTCACCTCTCTCACCCCAGTCTCCAGAATTCTCACCCATATCACCCGCACTCACCCTAACACAGAAACTGACGCTAATTTAAGATCCAGGGCTCTTTGGTTATTGACCGCGTTTAGTATGTGGCTTAAGTACGGCTGAGCGGACGGGAAGCCCTGTTCTCCACACCCTATGGTCGTATGTACTAGGCGTTCCCGTCGAATAGGGTGATATACGCTAATTATGATGCATTTGAGTATCATGAATATACTGTGCTTTTTTAGCTTCGCACGATCGGGTTTGAGAAGGGAAATTGTACAATGAGCAAGGAAAGACCGGGTGATCGGGTGAGAGCGTGTAGTTCTAACCCTTTCTTGCGGCTGCTCTACCGATCCTCTCGTGACTACAGTAGAACATGATTGAATCACCCTGATGCACGGGTATAGTTAGAACATCAGTCATTATTCACAGAGACCTAGAAGCCAAATGGCCTACTACTAATTATTCTATTTTACGATTAGTTACTCGGAGACTTCCGAACCATTGTGGACAAAGAGTTTTCGACGATTTATGGCGATAGCAGAAGCAAGCTACAGTCCACTGGGGATTCTTGCCTCGGGGTTTCAGAAGAGGCCCCTTGAGTCTCCGTTTCTTGGACCCAGCATGTACTAATGCAGAATTAGCTTGCTTAGCGTTCTACGGAGCCGAGGAAGAGTCTCAATCAATCGATGATTAGAACTAATATCAAGGGTCCTTCAAAAAGTACCTGAACGACCCCACCCCATGTCGACACTCGGTCCCTAGTCTCGAAGGTCTATAGCCAATTCCTCCTGTTCTTCTTGTCTATATATTGGTCGAAAAAGATATCATGCAAAGCCTACCCTCGAGTTAATCTCTCGAGGCCGAAGACTGCTACCTGGCATTCTGGGTAAAATAATCACCCTTAGTATGTTCAAATCGACATTGCTCCTTGCGTTCGCCTTGAATGTTTTTCAAAGTAATGGTAAGTCTACTTTTCCAAGGCAATCTCCTTCAGTCGGTCCTAACTTTGGCCTTTTTACCAGCCTTCCAAATCACTTATCCAAATAAAGGCGACCTTTTGAACGTTTACAATGGCCTTATCACGACTTGGTCTTACAACTCTTCCGATTCGGTATCACACCCTCTCACGATTCAATTCGTCCCACAGTCTCTCACATGGAGGAATCTCCAAGCTACGTTCAGGACGATCTCAATATCACTCTGGGTTCATGGACGATAGACACCCAATTTCTGGTGGCAGATGATTATTACCTTCAGTTTATCTACGCCAATAAAGATTGGTCTAGCGGGAGATATAAGTTTACCATGTCTGAGAGTCCAAAAAATGCCAGCGATACGTCGAGTTCTGCTAGTTCTGACCGTCCATCGACTTCGGACCGCAGTAGCATGACCCTATTGGTAACAGAGTCTACCAGTTCAGGAACCAGAACTAGCTCTCTGGTGCCAATGACAACTCGCGCATTAGGCCCCATGCCTATGTAACTGCAGCTACAAATCAGGTTTCAGGCAGCATTCAGAACTCTGACAAAGGCCTCAGCACAGGCGCGAAAGCGGGGATTGGAATAGGCTGTGCTGCCGCCGCGATTATCGGGATAGTGGGCTTGTGGCTCCTTTATCGAATCAAGAAAAAGAGAAATATTTCTCCGGGCCCCCAAATTTTACCAGATCCTGGCTCGACGAACCTGGATGACAGCAGTACCTCTGGAGGAATATTTGAAGCGGATGGAAAACACGAGGCGGCCAATATGGCTGAGCTTCCGTCGGATACCTATACACGAGGTGAACTGCCGGGGTGATAGCGCGGTAATGAAGAAGGCAAGAGATATCTTTAGCGGGTCTGTGATCTTAAAGAATAATTTAATATATTTATCAAGAAAAGAATGGCTTATGTGATAAAATAAAACGAATGAAGACGATGGTAATGTCTGTGAACCAGATCAGATTTACGGAAATCAAGTAGGGAGAGAGCTGGACGAGAGGAGAGTACTGGGGCAGTTAAGCTCCTTCTCAACGTTTAAGTTGATGTCAACATCAATGATGGTGGTAGATACGAATCACTCTTGGCGACAATCCATGCGGGCGATGTTCATACCCTGTGACAATTCCTACTCCTTGCTTCGCTGGTGCGGATATGCTATTCTCCGATGAATTCGATCCTACTCTTCCTCGTATGGCAGCTTCGCAGGATATACTTCGTTATGTCCTTAAGCTACTTTTGGTTAACCTTCTATTCTACTTTCTAAGGTTCTGTTAGAGATAGGAAAAGAACCATAATAAGATTCTTTATTTATGGTTAGTGATATATAACTTCTAGCATAGAGGTATAATTACCTTATATTTTAGCCCTTTTATAATGTAACTCACGTACGGGAATACTAATTACCCGAGCGTGGTTGCGTCTTTTACCACCTACTAACTTCGCCACCTTACCATGCCACCAATACGGCATCAAAATCTACTAAATTTGGTGCAAAAAGAAGGCCGTATCCTTTTCGCTATACAGGCTTTTCAGAATGGCGATGCTACTTGTATATTCGAGCTGCTGCGAAGTATTTTGAGGTTTCGTATGTGAGCCTCCTACGCCGGATGAAGGGTGTTAAACCTTGCGTCGGTTTACGCGCAAACAACTATAGATTGGCCCAATTGGAAGAGGAATCGCTGGACCGCCCAACGGGGACTAGGACGAGGGGAGGTCCTAAGAAAGCCCGGCTGGCCTTTGCGAACACTGAGCGGGATACGGTAATCTGGCCTCGAGTGCTCCGAGATGAGAGTGCCATGAGGATAAGACACCTACGACAAGCTGCAGATTCTCCGACACCTCCGTGAACCGCACCCTCAGGGCCAAATCTAAAGATAGACAAGTGCGTATAGCGCAGACCCCGCCCACATGTTTTATGTCGGGAACGCAGTTAGCTGCGTAAGTCTTCAGGGCTCATCTCGATCTAGAGGTGCTTGCGCAATCACACTGGCCAGAAACTACCGACCTGCAGGGTTCCAACCAACTAGGTGTTCTGTCTAGGTCCGAGATATTTTCGAGGCTACGTGCTAGACGAAGAGGAACTTTCTCATGGATACAAGCGCCAATTCGCATCAATATAAAAGAATCAAGGTTCTCACATAAGTGTGTGAGACATGTTGCATATATTGGAGCCGCCCATAAGAGAATTAGAAAGATCCCCAGCAGGGTGGATATAAATATCACCCCTTTGTTTGAGATAGACGGCTGCTGGCAGCTCTCACCAACTTGGTATGACACTACTCAGAACCCCTCGGCGTTACTTTTGTCATAAATCCAGGGGCAGGTTGCTACTACAAGATACCCCATCTATCCTCCGCCTCTTGTAGTTGATCCCGGATCGAGGGTTTTATTTGCCCGGACAATAGTAGTTTCTCTCCATTATAGTCTACTGCGCAGTGTGTATTCGCCTCATGATCCAACAGAGATCGAACAATGGCCTCATGTCCGCTCTTTACGACATACGTGAGAGGAGAGCACTGTTTTCCTCCCACTAAACATCGTCGGGCGGTGTGGGCAGCGCGCTCGTGCATTTCGTTATTCAACCGCGGACGGAAGTTCCTCTTTTGTCACTGTCCACGCCACCACCCTGGTCTTTCGAATAGCGAAATCTATCAGAAGCGTCGCACGCAGACTGACATCATGGCCTTCGGACTAATGCGCACTCGAGCAGTGGCTTTCATCGCGCTAGGCCCGCTTGTACCAATCGCGATAACAACGGCGTATCTGCTGTACTTAAAGCGCCAAGTTTCTAGAAGCACCACCTCTCAGAGCGGCCGTTACCGATCGCATACAGCAGCATCTAAGTTCCCTCCATCGTTAGACGCAGCGCCTCTAAAGCCATCCAGCATACCGGGAGCCATTGCTTCGGACACTGATGAGTGGGTCATCACATTCGAACGACTCGTCTCCCGTCCCATCCCAGTTTCAAATCTCATTAGCCCGATCGCGGAAACGTCAGCCGCTACATTATCGACTGTTAATGCTGCTGAAAATGAACCATCAGACCTGCTCAAAGCTTATGTCCGAGCGGCGCAAGAGGCTTTTGGTTGGACGCCCCAGGCTTTCATCATCCGCAAGCTGATAGGCGAACCCGGGCTCAAGCGCACATTCGACACAGACTGGGTTCGTGATCTCTCATTTAAACGTGGTGATGTTGTGAATGGTGTGTATTGCGTTGACTACGTTGGAGATGGTGGTATGACCGGATGTGAGCGCATTGAGCTGGGTCTCGCTGCCCCTCCATCATACAGAGGGCATTCAGAGACAGGGCTGATATTATCCGCCATCGAGCCGTACGGCCCCAATGGCGCAGAATCTTCATGGAACAGCGCAACTGAGGATATGGTTGTATTCGTCAATGAGACGTGGCTCTGGAGACGCAAGAACGGAAAGCCTACGCTGCTGGAGTCGGGCCCTGGCAGCTGGCTGCACTCTATCTTAGCTGGATGGCTGGTAATGAAGGGTATTAAAGCTGTGACTGCAGTGAATTCAAAAGAGCAGTAGCCTGCTGGAAGAATCTCAAATCATATGCACTACATATATTGGTAGCAGAAGCTGAAATGTTGGCTCCGATTCAACCCAACTTTCCTGCGAACGAAGGCCGTGAAACCTTTAACGGAAAGTTTTGTATGAAATGAGATAGAAATTGAGAGAAATGGGCGCAAATTAGGAAGCTGTATGGTTTCAGATCGATGATCACTTAAAAAACTGTCAAGTAATAACACGGACGAGCTATTTCTTGGGCTGGCCAACTTGGACATAACTGAATGGTAAGCACTGTCTGTATGATCTACTACCTTTGTACATCGACGATCTAACTTAGTGGGAAGATCGGCCGTCTGGACTGTTGGGCTTGAGGACCTTGGATTACAGATGATACCAACTTTCGTGCGTTCTGTAAATATCAAGACCGAACAGGGCTTCCGTAGGTGTTTAAGTCGCATCAAGCCCAAATGTTTCCTTTCTTGATTCATGATTTGGACATGGGAATGGTATCCAGACAACCACCTCACCATAGCGCAGAGCTGTATAGGACAACAGCAAAAAGGCGAGAGTGCAAAGTGAGTCTTCTTCAAGTTGCAGCTATTCCTGCCATTCGAAATATACATATCTGCCAGCAATCCAAATAAAGACCTGTCTACTATTGTAGAACTGACCAACGCAACATTTTACCCATAAATATCGACCGCTTCTCACTATTACGATAACTACTAGTTAGCTGAATCATGTAATTAGTCATTGACCCCCGGTGGCTCCCTCACCCTCACTTCTGGGGCAGGAGCCTTAAGAACGGGGAAAGGCGCCGCGATCGGTGGGGCACTGAATGGTGGAGTGGTTTCGTTCACCCAGGGGTTGGCAAGTGATCTTGCTCATAAGAAAATACGAGAATACAAGTCAATACCGTTATGCCTGGGCTAGTCAAATCTGAGCTTTGGGATAAGCAAGGCCAGACAAAAGAACAACAGGAGCAGATATCTGATTCTGTGTCGAGTGGGCTCCCTGTCGGATTTGTGGCTAGCTCTGAAGATACCGCCGAGGCCTATCTCTATGCAGTCAGGGCTGACTATGCATGCGGAAGTCTGATTGTCATCGGTGCATACTAATTTTCTCATTGATAGCAGTAAGCTTTGCTGATCATATTGTAAATGGTGGAAGCGTTATGTGAATGCAATCAAAAGCGGTTTGTTTATAGCCTGCATCATTCAAGTTTCAGAAGATATCAGCGGTCTCGCTTGATTTTGCAGAGATATTATCTGTTTCTTTGTGCACTTGTAAATTATATTATTCCACCTCCGAGTCACCACTAGAAGCTAGGCCATGTGCCGGTGACCAAAGCTGTAGAACACAACTTAAAGCATTACAAGGCTGTCATAGGTATTAATCCATCGCTAAAACAAAGGTATCGAAAGCATCAAATACTATCGAGAAATCATCTCCATAGCAGGCGGCCTTGACCTAAAATTCCTCCAAATTATTTTAAACACCAGCCAAGAAATAGAATAAATCTGTACAGTCAAGTATAGAAGATATGTTATATATCCATAGATATTATAGCCGCCCATGAGAGAATTAGAAAAATCCCGAGCAGCGTCGAGATAAGTATCACCACTTTGTTTGAGATATTAGACGGCCGCTGCGAGCTCTCACCCACATAGTATAATACTACCCAGAACCCCTCAGCGTTACTTTTGTCATAGATTCAGCCGCGGGCTGCTACTAGTAGGTACCTCATCTATCCTCCGCCTCTTATTAGTTGATCCCGGATCGAAGGTTTTATTTGCCCAGACAATAGTAGTTTCTCTCCAGTATACTGTACTGCGCAGTGTGGATTCGCTCCATGATCCAGCAGAGACCGAACGATCCCCTCATGTGCGCCCTTTACGGCATACGCGAGTGGAGGGCACCCCATCATATCAGTAATCTCCAGATCTGCACCAAGTTCCAGGAGCAGATCTACCATCATTTGATTGCAGTCTTCCACAGCCCAGAACAGGACTCGGTCGAATAGCTTGCTTAATTGGCCGGAGGGATATTCATCACACCGCACGTTTACATCCCCACCCCAGTCCAGCAGCAATTCCACCAGCCCTGGACTGTTATTCTGCACCGCAAGGTACAGAGGTTGTATCCATTCTGCGTGGCCATACCCTGGGTTGCGTGGTATTTCAGACGGATCGAAGTCAGGAGGTGCATCGCCTCGAAGCAATGCCTCTGCCATTCCTCTGTTCGCCTGTGCTATAGCGAAGGCCAACGCTCTGGTGCGGTGAAGCCTCGTCGTTCCGTGGATTAAGATTTCAATCAGATGCTCATGGCTTTGGATCACCGCCATCGTCAACGGTGCATTCGTCAGTCGTAGACATGGAATCAAGTTTGGATCTGCACCGTAAGCAAGAAGTAGCGTTACCAACTCGCCCATTCCATTGGTTGCGGCCAGTAACAGGGGAGTCCCTTGAAAATGACCAAAGTGACCAAAAAAGTTGACTTGCACACCATGTGTGAATAAAAGCCGGACCACCGGGACCTGCCCTGCCATTACCGCGGCGAACAGAGCATCTTTCATCATGTCTTCTTTGCCGGGGTCATCCTCCTCTCCTTTTGGAGCCGATAGAAGTAGTAGCTCAACTATGTTCGCATGCCCCTGAAACGCTGCCAACTCCACAGGCCGAAGGCCACCTACAAAGCAGCGAATACTCTGCCGGGCGCCAACGTCCAGTAAGTATTCTATCAGAGAAACATGGCCATGGACAGCGGCCAGTGCCAACAGCGTGAACCACTCCGGATTCTTAGTGTTGGGTCTTACCCCGCGATCGATCATATAGCGGACGATGTGCAAATGGCCTGCCTGGGCCGCTAATGAAATCGGATGTGGACGGATGTTTTGGAAGATGTGCAGACGTTCGTACCCGAACTGAAGGGTTGCTGGACCTTCCTCTCGAAATTCGCCCCCGGCCTGTTTCTTCGGTAAGGGGGCGCCTGCGTCTAGCGCCTTCTGTAATGTGTCCATTCGGCCATTTTGTGCCGCCCATTCTAGAGCGGAGCTGTTGCTGTAAAGGACATTGTGCCGGTAGAGGCTACGGTTGCAGAGTTGCTGGAGATGGCGATTTGTCCGCGCCAGGGCAGCGAGGGTCGATTCGGATGTCACGAATAAGGTGATTTGGAAAATGAGCTCATTTTGCAGGATCTGAATCCCGGACATTGTTTGGAGAGAAAGTGTGAAGAGCGAATGGGGGTGAATAGATTGGTGGTGTTGTTGGATGTTGATCGTATGTCATCATTTGGTAGGCTTCACAAAGAAATCCCTACCAAAAAACACAAGACTTGCCCGAGGTGTCTTATACCAAGGGCGATGCAAGCTAAGACCTGTTAGGCTACGCCCACACACTAAACCAGCACTAGCCTGCAGTAGTCAACGAAGGAAAATAGCCGGAATTGAGGCAGGCGTCTAGTCCAGAACTAGCCCAAGTTCCCGTCAAATGTCGGTGACAATGTAACCTCACCGTCGCTAACAGCTCGCAGCCTACAGACTAACTTACTCCGTGACTACACTGAAGACTTTGGGCCAACATTGATAATATCTGGGGAATTCTTTTGGCTGGCGAAGCGCCAAAATTGACATTCTCGGCAGAGATATTATATGTTTTTAGTGCATTCGTAAATTATGTTACTACATCTGCGAGTCACCTTTGGAGACTATGCCAGGTGCCGGTGGCCAAAGCTGTAGAACACAAGCAATCCAAGACTCGGACTTTTATATTGAACCCATTGCTTAAACAAAGGTGTTAACACTGTCATAACACTATCGAGAAATCATTTCCATAGCAGGCGGCCTGGACCTAAAATTCCTCCAAATAGTTTTAAACGCCGGCCAAGATATAGAAACATAAATGACACTATTCCAAAACCCCTGCAACGGAAGCACAAAACTAGAAGCGAAATTCAAACCAAAGGAGAAATGATTTGGACGAGCGAAGGCGTAGACCCTATTCAGTGTTGAAGGGACCCATGTCACAAGTAATGCGATAAAAAATAACATCGCATACTTGGTATAAGCCCACGCAGCCCGAGACGTATTTTCTCCGGCTGATGATCTTCGACGTGTGGAGAGGGTTTCTGGTCTCTCCAGATGTGAGGTATGTGCCCCAGCCCCGATGCTGGCCCTAGCCCCAGCCCCAGCCCCAGCTTGAAGGGGAGCAGGACCGGGGCGTGGACCCGGAACAAGCTGAAAACTAGCTGGTCGCACTGCAGGACTCGGAATAGAACCACTCCTTTCTTCCTGGAAAGTACCCGGATCAGAGAAGGACCGACCACCCTGAATCGTAACCGAGTACTCGGGACTATAATTAGAAGTAACACTGTAACTTCGTGGATTCGAATGTGAATGCAAATGCGAATGCGAATGAAGAGCGTTCATCTTCGTGTGTGAGTGCGTGTGCGTGTGCGCGTGCGTGTTCGCGTGACCGTTAGCCTCCGTCAAAGAAGGACGCTCATCGGGGACCGAATAGGCAATTTCACTAGTAACCTGTATACTATGTATACCCTGAATAGGCTGGAAAGCAGAGAGTTTAGCTTTGACAAGTGGTGAAGAATCGCCCTGTGTTTCCGAGTCAAGAGAGTCTGAATTCCCGAGATGTCGAAATTGGCGCCTTTTTTGATAGATTACTGAGCCGGCGCGGATGTAGATGGCAAAGGTGAGTGTTATTACAAGCCAGACGGGGCCGTAGAAGGTGGCTATTCGTAGCCAGTCCCATTGTGTTGAGACCCAGCACCATAGCTGTGAAGGGTTAGAAGGAGTGGGAATAGGGGAGAAAGAGAGGAGGAGGGGGA